>CM068384.1:70484972-70530220 GCA_034770075.1 Aralia elata | reverse complement strand
GATAGCGTTTAATTAGGGTGGATTTTGAGAAAAAAACCTGAAGGCTCAAGGAGGTGAACTTGTAATTGTTCAAAAAAGTTGAATCTACAAACCCTTACCCACCCCCCCACCAACCCCCCCCCCCCCCCCCGACGCTCTAATTCCTATCATCTTTATCTTGAATTAATAATATCGCATAAGGTGATTCTTGGGATTGCAGAATTATTTTAAATTCGATTTATGACATGCTTCCGTGATTTTACAATATGATTGTATTTATGTTCTTGTTTCTGCAAACTTACATTTGCATGATAATAGTTACAGCTGGAATTCTTATTCTAAGATTTTGATCTGTGTGTACTGCCACTTTTTGAACTTTTCTCAACTGATCTCTCTCTATCAAACAATTCAACACCTTGATCATCACTTTTCCTAAAAGTCATCTCTGAATCTAATTTTTGTTTTACTCATAAGATTTGTCTTAACATCCTCAATTGAGATAGTGTCTTCTACCATAGATCATAGTGGTATCCTCAATTAAGTGTATTTAATTTATTAGTGAAATAAATTAAATAGCTTAATATTTATAGTTAAGTATTTAGAGAAATACTAATTATCAATTAATAAGAAGTATTATTAGTATTATTATTATTATTATAAATTGTTTAATTCCTAAATAGTTTGGGAGTTAAATTAAATTAAAATCCTAAGTCCTAAAAGGTTTAGGATGGAAGGTTAGTCTATAAATAAAAGGGGTCTTATTGTGGGAAGGACTAATGCAACTCTTGCAAGTATTCTCCAAAGCCTAAAAGAGTTAAGAGAGAGAGGAAACTAGGGTTAGCTACCCCATGGTCTAGGAGAACCTAAATCTACTTCTTCAATTTATATTCTTTTAGTGGATCACCTTTAGAGCGCTACATACACTTTGTAGCTAGCGTTTAAATGGGTGGATTTGGAGAAAAACATGAAGGATCAAGGAGGTGAACTTGTAACTGTTCAAAAAGTTGAATCTACAAAAGGTATAATTCATTCTTCGTTATCTTGAATTAATAATATCGCATAAGGTGATTCCTGGGAGTGCAAAATTATTTTAAATTTGATTTATGCCATGCTTTCGCGATTTTACAATATGATTGTATTTATGTTCTTGTTTCTGCAAACTTACATTTGCATGACAGTAGTTACAGCTGAAATTCTTATTCGAAGATTTCGATCTGTGTGTACCGCCACTTTTTGAACTTCTCTCAATTGATCTCTCTCTAGCAAACAATCCAACACCTTGATCATCACTTTTGCCAAAAGTTATCTCTGAATCTAATTTTTGTTTACTCATAAGATTCGTCTTAACATTCTCAGTTGAGATAGTGTCTCTACTATAGATCATAGTGTATCTAAAGTGCTTATATGAAGGAGGTAATGAGACTAACAACAATAGGCTTGATCTTCATCATCAATCTTAACATCAATATTCTGCAAACTCAGAAACAATTGAATTAAACTCAGTGATATGAGATTTGATTTGAGTACCTTCTGACATATGCAAGGCGTAAAGACGCTATATAAGTCTCAATCTATTGGTGAGGGACTTCGTCAAATAGAGAGACTTTAAAATTTGGATTTTATGGCCTATTTGGTTGTGACTTAAATCCTAGCCTCAGAATGTAATGCTTTTTATGATAGGTTAGGATTTTGTTCCCTAGACTAAGCTAAGGGCTTTTAGTCTCACAAAAGAAAGGGACTAATGTATTGATCTTCAATGTTTTATCTAGTAATTTTTTGAAATTTATATACAAACCAAATTTAGCAACAAAAAAAAATTCTTCTACAAATCAACGGTTGTAGTTTCCGCTAACACCTCCTACAACACATCATTCGAAAGGCACAATTGAATTGCCGAAAGTGCTTTATCATCCATAGTTTTCCATTTTGACTTAGACATCTCGCTAGCTTTCTTCGTCTCCCAATCCGTAGCAGACATATCTACAGGCTTCACTGGTTTCCCTACAATGGCTTTCTTCAAGTCTTGCTGAGTAAGAACAACCTTCATCTGAACCTGCCAAAGACTAAAACTAATATTCCCATCGAATTTGTCAATATTAAATTTCATTGATGAAGTTGAACTCAACGCCATAGTATGGATCGATAATAACCAGGCTTTGATACCAGTTTGTTATGACAAACTATGGCAAACACAATAAATCAACGCAGAAAGATAAAGACAATAACACAAGGTTTTATGTGGAAACCCAAATCGAAAAAAACCATGAAGAAAGACAAAAGAAATCCATTAAATAAAATCTAAAAAATACAAGATAAAGAGAGAACTATGATAATTATTAGAATGTTTCTGAACGCCTCTTCTAAAAAAACCTAGCACCTATATTTATAGGCCATAGAAAAATTCCATAATTAAATAAGATAGGGAATACTAAATTGAGTATAACTAGGAAAGATAACTTTTCAAAACCAAAACGGATTCTAGGTAATACCTAAATCCAAATCCAATAAGAATTCATGTTATACCCAACATGCACCTATCCCGAAACATATGCGGTCGTGGCTTGGTTATTCTCCCCATTAAGCTGTCATGGCTTTATGGCACATGCACGCGCCTGAATCAAATAGGGCCTCTCTTTCTAAATAATGTCATTTGGGCTGGATCCAATGATAAACCCTACGTGTTCATTTATGCGGAAGCCCTTAATGGGATCGGTGAACATCTATTAGCCCACTGTTAAGTAGATCTTTCCTTTTTAAAGAAATATGCATCACTTCCATAATGAGGGTGACCCATCCAATAATAAATTGGATTCTCCTTCTACTTGGGCTCTGCCTTCGGTTTGAGTAGCTCTTTGGGCTCCCGAAGCCTTTTATTTATTTTTACTCCTCCACTTCATTTCGTTTTTCGAAGGAGTGGAGGGCAATGTTGGGCTGCGTATTTTATATAATGGGTTGCCCGAATTGGGTCTTATTCTGATCCATTATATCCTAAGCACCCATTATAAACCCCCAAGTCCAATAGAATTTGGTCACTATCTACCATGGCACTATTTAGTTACCATATCTAATATTAATTTTTATATAGTACTTACCTTTTCCAATAGGTCTTTTTATATAATTCTAATTAGGAAATGTAATCCTATTAAACTGGTGGAGGTAAACTATAAATAGGGGAGAACATATTCTAGCATATTAAATACTTAGCTCCTCCATTGTTAACCCATTTTGAAACTTGTTCTTATTCTCACACCAGAAGTATCTCCCGATGGCCGAAGCCGTCAAGTACTTTTTGATAGTTTTTTCTGTGTAGCTCCACGTCCAAGTCGGTGGTTGAACGTGCTTACAAATTCGAACGTTACCAGTGAAAACATATATATTTTCACTAATAATGCTGCGTTAAAAAAAAATATATTTCAACCAATTTTCACTAACATTCATATACATGGATTCAAGAAATTAATTTACTTCAAAATTACATAATATAACATTTTATTCAAAAAACTAACTGGTTATAAGTACCAAAGTTGGATGATGCCGGCAAAAATTTGTTTTCAATTTTGACTATTTTTTAACTTTAAGTTAAACCCCAACTTCCAACAAAACTCGGCCTTCTCTTCTTCTTCTTCTTCTTCGCGAAACAATGAACAAATTTAAATCTGTTTTGTGGCTTACCGTTCCAATTTTTCATCAATCTTAATAGCGAAAGGCAAAAAGGTACTAAACAAACGTCGTTTTGAGTTTCTGCGGCGAAAGATGATAAAAATTCTACTGAAGTGGGGGAATTACATCGTTCGCTAGTTATTCTTTATCTTCCGTCAGTCTTAGTGAAAACAGTTAAAACTATGTTTCTGCCTAATGAGCTCTGCAGTGTATTGTGTAAAAACTCGAAGACTTGAGGTATATATTTAGAACCCAAGTAAATATACTCATATTAGTCCCAAAGGCAAAAATTTTTCCAAGTGCGTGTATTTCGCGAGAGTCGGAGACGACAGAGAGCCGGAGGTAAGAAGAGGAAAAAGATCGCGACTCGCAACTCGCAAGAGTACAGAGAGAAGAAAATTGATCGGAGGGGAGGAGTGGGTGCTCAAAACCCTTAAAAATGAGGAGTACATGAAGAAAATTTGGGACAAAATCCATCAAATCAGCGAGCCAGACGTTCAATTATCGCCTCCACAAATCAGACAGCAAATACCGAGGTTTTTTGCTTTGCAAAGGTGCGTTTTTTTGGGTTCGATTATTCCCTTTATAGTGAATTCAGTCTTTTTTTTTTTTCCTTGGGGTTTCGCCGTGTTTTATTCGTTAGCGTGACCGATAACGGTGCCGCTATGCTGAAAAACTCGTCCAAATTCCCCCTTTATGTTGACTTTTCCCGTCATTTCGTGTCAAGGTATTCGGTATCGGCGCCTGCCAGGGTGATTTTACCTTCACTTTTGGATCTTCTCCTTTGTTTTATACTACCTCAGTTTCGGAGACGAGAGTAATTTTTCTTTTCGTTTTTTCCCCTTAAATATTATGGTTTATATTTGAATCAATTTAGGAATACTTTTTCTCGATAATATTTCCTAGATAATAAATTTGACTCTTTGAAGTTAAGTGCGGGGAAAACTAAATTCATCAAATATCTGAAGAAAAACTTGATAATGGAAAAGAAAGTTCATGAAAAAAGTAGTACTGTCATTTCAGGAGGAGGGGAGTACCATATTTAGTTGTATCAAAATATTATATTGCCGCGAAACCAGTTACTTATCAGGAAAATAAGGGAATTGACTAGAACAAGTTTCTAAACATTTTGCCTTTAAGAGTTCATAATTTTCTAGAATTTTAGCTTCTAAGCTATATTGCCTGGTGCTATTTAATTGTATCAAACATTACTGATTTCATACAGGAGGATTCACATGCCTGACAACACATTAACAGGCATTTTCCTAAATCAGAGGACAGGTTACCCCTGTGATATGGGGGACATCAAGCTGTCCTAGAGTTGAAGAGGGACAAGGCTTTGCAGCTTTGTCGTTGAAAGGAAAAAGTTGTTAGACAAGCTCTGGATGGTAGGTGTGCACTAGCAGCCACCCATGTTAAATATATTCAATCCTTGAAAAATTACAGGAAAACTGCATTAAGGAGGTTTGTTGAAACCTGAAGGTCCAACTGAATCCTCCTTTATATACTTCCACAAGTGGCAAACACCAGAGCCAGTTGGATTAACTGATTAAATCTCTTTCCCAGTTCACACTCTCTTCTCCATCTCTGTCGCAACCATGTGGATGCAACTGAAAAACCGCTCTCCATCTCATTTCTCCTCCAACCTCTAGATCGCTTCCAGGTAAATTCCTATGAAAGTTAGAGGTTCTTCCTCTAGAAAAGTTGAAGAAACACCTCCTGTGCCACTTTTGGGTTCATTAACTTCTTCAATTACCAAAAACACCCAAACTGGCATTCCTCTGAATGACCAGAAGCATTCCCATTCAACACTACTCCCAGTGCATCTGAGACTCCACCTTGGGATTTTTTTGGGCTTTTCCATCCAATTGACAATCATTTTTCTTCAAAAGATGCGAGGGAGTTGAGCCAAAGGTTGGTGGAGGCCGATGAAATAAGACATAGTAAGGAAGAGGAGAGAGTTCCACCGCTTGAAGGTGAAGAAATGAAAGACTCATGTCCTGTAACGGAAGAGTTGCAGGAATCTGAAGATGAATTTGATTGATCCTTCTACTGATAAGCTCGTTTCGATAGTTTTGAAAATGTTAATAGGGCAACTGATAATGTTGCTGTAACTGATTTACCTGCTACACCCTTGGCTGAAAGTGTGTCATCAGAAAACTGAGTTTTTTGAGATGGGGAAAGAACAAGTGCCATACTTCTCCTACTTTAGTCACCATTGAGAAGCTTCATCTGGTAGTTGTATTTCCCCAGTTGATGGTAAAAGACGACTCTGTTAAAAGAAGATGGCATGAGAAATAAAGGCTTGCACCCTAAAGGATTTCTTTTTTCAAGCATGTAAAGATATTGTAATATGCTTCTTTATTAAAAGCATCTGATTCAGGAAGAGAAGTTCCACGAATGCATTGAGGCAAATAAGTTTTCACTTTCGTCCAATTTTCCCTGGCAAAGAAGGTTATAGCTCATCTTTGTGCCCCTCCCTTATAATAAGTGGAGCACCATTAAATTTGGTTCCACATTTATAATCCTGTACTTTTCTCAAGTTCACCTTTATTGAGGCTCATTAATTTTATTGGAAGATTGGAATGCTAAGAAGAATGCTTTAAAAAGCTTAACTACTGATCGAACTTGATAAATTATTTGAGGTGCCCTTTATGGTAATTGGAATCTTCTTATGTGGAAGGTGGGTCAATGACTTCATAACATTATTGAAAATTCCTGTTTCTCTTGCGGGGAAGTGATCCAAGCCAGGTTCCATGGAAGGTAAGTTTCTTCTCTCATGAGTCTTACCGGCAAGAGGATTCATTATAACATCACGCTGATCTGTTGACTTATTAGAAAACTAATACAGAGTTTTTTTTTTAGATTTCTTAACAAAAAACATATACGACACAACGATAATTCATGTTTCATGTATATCAACTGGTATACCGACGGTTGCTTCCTCGGGAGTTATATTATGAACTTATGTTGTGTAGCAGGGGTTGCGTAGCTAACCTCAGTTACCAAAACAGAAAAGGTTTCTATGCAACTTCATTTGTTATTGCCCGCAAGGACACACAGAAAAAAAAGTTGATCATTGAGTTTAATACTATTTTTCCATGGGACGCCAAACACATACGTTGATTAGAAATCTTCTGTTTTTGCTAAAATACCTAAGTAGCTTGATCCTCTAATATGTTTAACTTTTGGACATTGTGTGGAAATTATACAAGTATAAAAAAACATTTTGTAGACCCAAATTCCATCGCTCATAATTTTGGCTTTCTTCATCTATATTACCCTTCTTATTTATCTTTTTATCTTTTTAAGTTGCTTACCCAAAATTCTCCGTTTTCATTTTATTACTTTATTTTCTTAGGTTTTTGGTTACTCATCTGACTGCGCCCCCCCTCTTTTGTATTATATCCCCCCACCCTCCCCCCCCCCCCCTTAGGAGACTTCTGCCCAGGACTACCACGAAGTTACCTAACTTGCGCACCGCACAAACGTCATTCTCGTTCCTCTTCATCCAGGAATCATCTTGGTGAGAACGCAAGCAGATGATATTGAGGACCTTACCAGTAATCATTTTGATGAATTAACTTCTTGTATGGTGTCAGGAAGGTCATAATGCCTCAACCTTAGATAGGCTCCACGCATGGGAGAGGAAGCTCTATGATGAAGTCAAGGTATTGCAATTTGTTTACCTTAATATAGTAATGTTCTAACTTTTTCAGCCGGACTTCTAAATTTTCTATCACGTACAGTTCTGTTTTTAATTGTCAAAAGGGAAAAATGAAATTTTACTTGTGATCTATTAACTTTGTTTTGCATTACTAAGTAAGGGGTAGAAAATGGAATTTAATGTTTTTTAATGCATCCTGCATTCTCTACTTAGCTTTTTTTAAGCCCTGGAATCCTCTTAATGGTGTCTGTTGTCTGATTGATTGGAGTAAACTCAAGTCTGAGTCATTTAGGATGCTCTGGATGCAAACAATTCGAAAAATATTATTTTTTCCCCTTAAAAATAGTTATCTCAGTACTAAAAAAAAATTTGGAAATTCTACCATCTTTCAGCATTTTGTATTTATTTTATAGACATAATCAGTAAAGTTGTATGAATCATAGCTCGTCGTGTTCATATGGCAAATACCTTCACATTTGAGTATTTACGCAAGTAACTATTGAATACATCAGTGTGGAGATGCCATTTCTTCATTTGGATGAATAATGGTTTCTTTATTTTTCAAATTGCATCGCTCAAGATAATTAAACATTGTAATTCCTCTATCATATTGTGTGGAATATTGATTAAAAGAAGAAATGAACATTAACGAACTGGCAAACATCACTTGCCTATCCCACACTCTCCCTTATAAAAAAGGATTTAGAATCAATGGAGAGATAGACTCCACCAATCATCAACTGATTCTGGCCTTGAAAACTACAGCAACGACATTGTCTGATTGACTCTTGCCATTGATATTTCATCAAATTCAAAAGCTATTTTCTATCTCTTCTCTTCTCCACCATTGTCAAATGTCAACCATCTCTATATACCGATTATTACTAGCTATTTCTTCGAACCACCTTTGTTTGATTCCATCAACAACACCATTGAAGCTTCATTTGCCCTAAATCTGTTTCGTCCTCTCTCCATCTTACCCTAACCATCACACCTAAAAATCTATATTCGTTCCTACATTTCGGTCACCGGTACATCACCATTAATTAGTGGTGAGGGGCAAGCATTGTCGGTGACCTCATTGAGATTTCTTATTTTTTTTTAATTATAGAACTTAATAAAAATTATACAATTTTTTGTCCTTTTGGGCGAATATTTAATATATGACATATTTTAAACTTAAAGGTAAGATAACTTTAGTTTAAACCATTGAATCACATAATTTTTAGGTTGAGGATTCTATTCTTTTTTGGTTAGGGTTTCTATTCCTTTTAGCAAAATCTAAGTCCCATTCTACTATGTGGATTATAATTCAAGCACAATGGGACAATACATGTCACTAAGAGATGCAAAGGCATCATTGGACCAACGATCAATTTCGCTGGCCAAACATGTTTGTCTTTGACTCTTTGCCCTAGTTGTGAACTTGTTCTCAGTGCAGTCATCAAGATACCCTAGGAATTAGTGTCGTGATCACAAGTAGACACGATAACTCAGTGTTGTTAAAGGCGCGCCCTGCGCACGCCTAGGCGTGAGACCCATCCCAGCCCACGTTGGGCGCCTCGCCTCACCTGAGGCGATGCTCCTTCAACGAGGGTTGCGCAAGGCGCACAAGGCGCACAAGGCGCACAAGGCGAGCGACACGACGAGGCGCGGGCCAGTAAGTCTCTCCTTTCTCCTTTCTCCTTTATTTTTTATTCTCTTTTCTTGCCCAAAAAAGGCTATTTTGCAAAATACTAAGGGTTATGCTGCCTAATTTTTTTCAGAAACTTTTGAGTACTTTACTACACTACTATTTCGGTGTTTACTAACTTATTAAATAATTAAATATGTGTATATAACTTGTAAGTATTTTTTTTAATATCAAATATGTATTCATATTGTTGTTTAGTTTTTACTACTTAAATATATCTATATAATATTTAACTATGTACTTATGTAGAATGTAATTATGATATGATTATATCAGTGTATCACTATACTACATACCTTAGGTATGGTTCTTGAACTTGTTATAGAAACTTTTTGAACATGCTTAGAAGATTTTAAAATTACTTAATGGTTGATAAATTTGATACATAAATGATTGAATGTCTATATATATATATTTAATTTTTTTAAAATATGTGCGTCCCACTTCGATTCGAGGCGCGCCTCGCGTCGCGCCTAGGCGCCAAGAAGACCTTTGCGCTTCGGTGCGTCTCGCGCCTTAAAATAACAATGCGATAACTGTTAAGTGCACTGCATTGGGACCTCCGTAGGTCATTTTTGTTCAATGACTAGAGCGGTAGAGCCACAAGGCGTCGCCCCCCATTATCTGATCTCCTAGGAGAAAATATGAAGCTCTTCTTGTGTTTGAAGAGAGATACGTGATCCCCAGCTGGGGACACATAATCTTGGTCCATATTGCGATATGGTGTTGGGGCAGGGGAGCATATTTGGTTCTAAGAAGACTTTTGGGTGGCTTCTATTCAATTTTCCATAGGTATATCATCATTTGACATATCCGCTGATTCTCTTATTACTATGACTTTTGGGTGGCTTCTATTCAATTTTCCGTAGGAATACCATCATTTGACATATCCGCCGATTCTCTTATTACTAGTTTTATTGTTCAAATGGTGAATATTTTTAGGATTTTTTTACGCAAGAATCTCATTTAGATGCCAACAAGTTGGTGGCTGTTATAGATCTTATGAGTTCGGTACAAATGTAAAGCAGCTCGTATCCTGATAAGCCGAATTCATACCACTAGTAATAGAATTAATCTAACTAGTAAGAAATATAGAAGCCATCATACAATCCCAAAGAGGTGGAATAATAATGTAAAGTATCTAAAATACTGTAGCTCACATCCTGAACTTCTAGGCTGGAAAATAATACATCTAACGTACCTAGAGAAGCAAAAGTAATACACGGCACAACAAAGAACTAAGGCTGTCAATGAGCCAAATCTTGATCTTGATCCTGATTTGATTTGCTTCAGCACAATTTATTGGATTAAAGCTCCAACTCATTTATTCATTGATTTGTGATAATTTGATCCAATAGATCAATATTTCAAATGGGCCAAATCATGGATCAGATTTGATTTGGCCCACTGAGTCACCAAAACAAAAAAATCACATATGATTTCATTACTTATCCAAACAACAATATAGGCCAAAACAAAAATCCATATGTGGCAAGAGGATGTTCAATTAAATGATTATTAATTCGAAGTATGTTCCGAGAAACATCAAACATTTCACAATGAACATATATATATATATATATATATATATATATATAATTCAGAATTGAGAGAGAAAGAAATATTACTTGGGAGTCATTAGTTGATCCATCACCGACTGCACCATAACTCGTCACATTGTAAGAAATAGACGTGGTAGTACTGGAAGAAGATACTACGAGCATGTGTAAAATCAACAATATTAAGATGCTTAAATTATCCTGCACATTTTTCCAACCATGACAAAATTAATTAATATACACACTATTTGCTACAAGTAACCTACTACTAATGTTTATGAGACATCTAGAGGGAGATCAGAAACTCACCATTCTATCAATCACATATTCACATGCACCAAAGCATAAATTAAGAAGAATCACAATTATTGTATTAGTACTAGTATCAAAATTCTACATATTTCCAGTACCTCTTATATATGAACTTAAAATATATATAATGTTTATGTAACTTCATCAATAAGTTGCTTCTAGTTGTTTGTGATTATATATACTCTCAACATGAAGTAACTTTATCACTAAAATAAGTATAATTTTCTCTGATATAATTTTAACTTAATATAATTTTAACATAAGGCCAATACAATATAACTTAATATAATTTTACAAATAATAATATTTTATAGATTAATAATTATACAAATATTTTTTATTTTTTTGAAATGAGTTGATTTGGATCATAATCTATATCGTTGGATCAAGTGGATTATGGAGCGGAGCAGATCAGATCATCTGTTACATGATGAATCAAATCACATTTGGTGGAGCATATTGGATTAGAGCATTGATTTGCTCTGATCTGACCCATTGGACAGGTCTATAAAGAACAATGAAATTGCTACACTTCCAATACCTCCTTGTTTTAGCATTTATAACCTTGTACTTGAAATTCACAATTTAACATAATATACGGCTGTTTTCTCTCGTCTCCTTCACCTTCAATATCTTTTTCACTTTCACATGGTATTATAACAATCGTTCAGAAGGTTCGTGTAAGGATTATAATAATCTTTTGCTGCTAAACTAGATTTGTGTAAATTTAAAAATGGTTACTTTCATTCCCTTATTTTAGATAAAAGAAGAATTTTATTAAAAAGAAGAATGATACAATGAAGGTGGCCAAGAGGTCCACCAAATAATCAAAAGTGGAACGAAACATATCCTTATCAAAGGACAGCCCTCAATCCCTACGAATATCTGAAATAGCTACACCTCTGAAGGCCTTCTTGGACAATGCCCATAGGCCATAAGGAAGCCGAAGATGCATCTTGTCTCAAAGTAGGTGGAAGGGAGACAAGTATCGATAAAGTCCTCGCGTTTCTTATTGCACAGTACCACTATGGGTCACTACTACGATCCATATTTAGCCGGATAAATACTTTTCCTTTAGTATGGATGATAATAGAACTACTATTAACAAATGAATAACTTGACTATTGAAGGCCTCATGTGCTCCCATCTGGAGAAGAGCCTAGTTTTTAAATGGTTTCTTCTTTGAGGTTGCCTTTTCCTTGAGAGTCTCATGGCCTGCATATCTGGATCCTTGCCCAAATTCAACTAAATCTTTGTGGAGTTTGAATCTTATTTGTATTTTCAGTTCATAAGTTTTCGGATAAATTCTGTTATTTTAGATGTTTATTAATGTGCTATTCTCCGGCTTTTCTTCTTTTGTGAAGTTTGTTTTTTTGATTATTCTTCTCTATCTGATTCTGGGTGTGCATCTGCTCACTAGTTCATGCATTTTTAATCAATTATGCACCAATATGCATTAACTTTACATTATGTCTTATGGTTTTTTAGTTTTCTATCAACATATGGGCATTTAGATATAATTTGTTTGTCACATTTTGAAAAGTCGAACAAAAGTTGTACCCTTACAGAATGAATGGTTAAGATCAAATGAACTTAAATAATTTGAAATAATTTGATTGGTGCGTTTATTAGGGAAGTAAACTGTCTTTTTGGGATATCACAAACAGAAAAGGCTGGACTTTTGGTTTGGGAAGAAGGGAATGTTACAGTTGCAAGTTCTTTATTTTCAAGTGTATTATCTGAAAGAGATTTATTGATTCCAGGCTAGTGGGATTGTCAGAAAGGATTATGATCAGAAGCGGAAACTGCTCAGGCAACTAGAATCTAACGGAGAAAGTTCCGACAAGATTGATAAAACTCGCGCGGTAGTCAAGGATCTACACTCGAGAATCAGAGTTGCTATTCATAGAATTGATTCAATATCAAAGAAAATTGAGGATTTAAGAGACAAAGAGCTTCAGCCACAACTGGAGGAGTTAATTGAAGGGTATGTACTCCTGAGCTCCTTCGTTATAGAAAGAAATACAAGATGTGAATAAAGAATGTAATACTGGTCAGTCCCTTTGCAGTGGCAAGTAATATATAGGTTATTGAAACTAATTAGAAATATCTAAAGGTAAATGACTTGGAAGACTATTTAATATACAATTGATTCTACTTTATCTTGGACACACACTTATATGATTAATAAATCTAGATCTTTATAAATATGTTGATGAAACTTGATTCCAAGGAATTAGTTTTTGTAAACCTTTTACTGATTTTTGAAAATCATGAAGTTGAAATGCTAACTTAAATAAAGTGCACTTTTATATCATGCAATAAAATTCTGTGTAGTCACAATATAATAATCATGTGATTGAAGTCTCAAATTCTTACTTGGTTCACATGGATGGTTGATGGTTCTGTTTTCACAAAATACGTGCTTGATAAACTCCATTGCTGGTTAGTTCACATAAAAATTCATATATCTTAAACTCATCCAGCAGCTATGGTTACATGCACAGTTATTAAGGCATCACCTAGTTGATAAGGGCGTGAGGAATCATAAGGCCGACTACGCCATAGTTGTCACGGCGCCACGACGAGTCATGGCGGTAGCCGACTGCCTGGACGCCTAGGCGACTGCCTAGGCGTCCGTAAGGCGACAAGTCGTGTACAATGTGCAATTTATATATTATTTATTTTACTTAGCAAGTGTATTGACAATAAAATTTCATAAACATTAAACTCAAAACATAACGCTATGGAATAACATTAAAGACATAATTATGTAAATACTTAGCAATAACAATTCAAAAACAAAACACTTGATATTAAAAATTAGTAAAAGAAATGAAGAATTCAACAAACACCACATAAAAAATAAAGTTGCAACCAACCATTACAAATATGTAGTCTAATAACTAATAAAACACCACCATAGCAAGCCAAAATAATGTTTAGACTCTCTACACTAGTCTAAAAACATTGTTCAATCAAAATCATCGTAGAAAAGGTCATCTTCATCTCTTCCACGAGAACTACTCTCATTCAAAGGCGTAGGTGGTGCTCTTTCTCCATAATCATCCTCCACATCATCATCATTTGAAATTGTCTCTTCTTCATCAACTTCATTATCGGAGTCGGAATCCATCAATCTTGATTCCCTTGAAGTTGAACTACCACCACGTCGAGAGTACGTCATGAGATTATCACTATTATTGGCACGAGCCCTCCTTGAAAGATTGCGACCTTCAAGCGTGTTGGATGCATCGTTTGCTCGATCCACATCCTTCCATGTAAGATCCTCCCCGGGACGAACAACATCGGCCTCATTATCGATCCATTCATTACCCCATTCAAAGTCATCAATGACCAATGGATCAAAATTATTTCCAAGTTCACGCCTCTTTTGGAACCTTGAGTCGATCTTTCGATTGTACTGGACATACACCAAGTCACTCAATCGTTTGTGTTCCAATCTATTCCTCTTCTTCGTATGAATCTAAAATAAATAGAACAAAAAATAATAATATTAAAGATACAATTTTAATTATATAAAAAATAGTTAGTACTTTTGAAATTTGAACTAATAATAGAAAGTACTTACAAACTCAAATGTACTCCAATTGCGCTCGCAACCGGAAGAAGAAGCACAAAGGCCTAGAATTCTTTTTGCAAACGAGGATAGCTCAATAGCCCGCGCTCCAAAAGCATTCCACCAATCAACTAGAAAGAAATATAAATATTTTTAAAGGGAGGAAAGGAAGAATGTATATAAATTATAATCATAATTTAGCTTTTATAGCTTTATATATATATGTTATTAACTTATTATATAACTTTTATAGCTTTATATATATATATATATATGTTATTATATACTTACGAGGATTCTTTAATTTCCGTTGCCTAATCACCATTTCCCTTGCAAAAGTATCTCGAGAAGCATCATATTTGTCGGCTAGATTGCTTATCTTGTCTAACAAATCAATCTCGGGCATCATCTTTGCAAGAACGTCATTGAAGTCATCTCGTAAAGCATTAGCAAACAACCGACGTTCTTCTTTGATATCAAAGTATTTGCTCGGATTGAGAAACAACGCAGCCCCATATAATTTTTGCTCCATCTGATTTTCCCATCACTGCTCAACAATTTCAATCACCTTCTTATACAGTCTTTGTTTGTTATCAAATGCATCTTTGATTTTTTTCTTCGCGCATTCCATCGCAGCAATAACTTCTGGCATAACAGGCTTTTCGTCACTATCAACAATCCTCAAGACTATAAGAAGTGGTTGTGAGGCCCTAATGCAATCCTCAACAGTATGCCAAAATGTTGTTGAAATAACAGTCTCACATACTTTCTTCCCCGCTTCAGTAGCCGACAACTTTGATGTTGACCAATCCTCACTGACGAACAACTGCCTCAATGCATCTTTATTCTTGTACAAACTCTGCAAGGTGAGGAAAGCTGTAGCAAATCTAGTAACTGCGGGTCTCACAAGATCCCTCCCATTGGTTTTCTCCCTCATCGCACTAAGAAGACGACCATGCCTATAAATGAATGTTGTGATTCTTCTTGCCTTTGTGATTGTGGGTTGGAATTGCTTCAACTTGCCTATGTCCTCTAGCATAAGGTCAAGGCAGTGAGCGGCACAAGGTGTCCAAAACAGTGAAGGTCTCCTCTCCATTAGTATATGCCCATGCCCCGCTGCCTTGTAATTAGAGGCATTGTCCGTGATCACTTGAACAACATACTTGGGGCCAATTTCCTCGATCTTGCTATCAAGTAGATTTGCCAACATTGTGACATCTTGAGACTGATTGGAGGCATCAACAGAACCCATGAAATAAGTCCCCTCCGGACTATTAACAAGAAAATTCAACAAATGCCTTCCCCTCTTATCTGTCCAACGATGACATGAGTGAGCAGCCGTATTCCTTCCAAGTAACTTCATGTTTCTTCTTTAAGTCATCAGTTTTCTTCTTTGCCTTCTCAAGTAAAGGAACCCTCAACTCATGATACGTTGGAGGCTTGAAACCCGGTCCATATTGCCCAATGGACTCGACCATTATTTCAAATCTCTTTGAATTTGCAGCATTGAATGGTATGCCACATTCGTAGAAAAAGTCAGCAACGTGCATTTCGATTCTCTCCTTTTCCTCCGGTGTCCTCAAACGACTTTCAATACTCAACTGCCTCAACCCCCTCAACCCCTTGCTATGCCTCTCTTCTACAACTTCTTCGGGAGTCTTCCTTAGAAGTGCTTCAACCGTCTTTGTTGGAGCTTTTGATTGTGGCTTTTGGAATTGAAAAACAGCTTTCTTTCTTTTGGAAGCCGTCCCAGAACTTGGAATAGTGTTAGAAGAAGCATTGGAAGCCATGGTTGAAGGAGCAGATGATTGTTCTTCTTGCACTTCTACTACATCATCCTCATCATCATCTAGCTCAACTGGCTTGTTCCTCTTTTTACTATTCAAAGCCGCTTGCATTTCCCTCATAATTTCTGTTGTTTTGGGACACTTCGTTACATCTCCAAAATTTCCAGCTAGATGTTGCTTGAGTCTCTTGATGCCCGAATGACATTTCTTCCCGCAAAGTATACATTGCACGACATCCTTATTACTTAAATCCGGCCAATATCCATATTTTCAACCCGGATCGTTCGATTTAGCTTTTCTTTTAGGGTCCTTCGTTATATCATAACTATCGGCCCCCGAACTTTCGGCCATTTTACTTTGTAGTTTCTACACAATACAATCAAATAAAAATATATTAATCACACCAACATATAAATTTCTATGTATCAGTAGTTCAGTACATAAATAAATATATTAGTAGTTCAGTAGCATGTATATATAAATTTAAATATATATATATATATAAATTTATATATATATATATATATTTATACATATACAATATATATACTGAACATCCAGTGCATTCCTTCTATACATTGAAAAAAAAAACATTCAGTGCACTGCACGAAGCACAATTATGAAACTTAAATAATATCCCGTGCATTTTATCTATACATTGAAAAAAAAAATCCAGCATTTTATCTATACATTGAAAAAAAAACATCTAGCATTTTATCTATACATTGAAAAAAAAACATTCAGTAATTAGTGCACTGCACAAAGCACAATTATGAAACTCAAATAATATCCCGTGCATTTTATCTATACAATTATACATTGAAAAAAAAACCATGTGCACTGTACATATATAAAACATAAATATATATATATATAAATATATATAAATAAATTTATATATATATATAATTATATTATATAATTATATATATTTATAATTGTGTACGTGACTTGTGGAGTGTCGAGACTGTAAAGTACTAAAGTTTAAAAGAAGCAGCATGATAAGATAAAACAGATACCAACGAAAACAGAGAAGCAGAAGGCCAGAAGCAAAGAAGACAGAGTAGCGAACCCAAAAAAAAGAAGAAAGAAACGATCGAGATGCGAACTGCGAAGAAGAAAGATAAGAAAGAGGAGAGCATACCTGAAAGAGGAAGAAACGATCGGAGTTGCGTCGCCTACTTGCCTCGTCGTCGGTCGTCGCCGGTCGGTCGTCGGTTGGTACCGGGTAATCTCTCAGTCTCTCTCGCTCGCTCGCTCGCTCTCCTCCTTGGCCCTTTCTCTCTTCTGCTTCTACAGTTCTGCTCTTCGTCATTAGATTTAGGGCCAGCTGCTTGACCAAACGACGTCGTTTTGTTTATTTTTTTTTAATCCAGCAACCCAACATATCAAGTCGTGCGACAGCTTGTCTATGGCGGCGTTAAAGGCGTCCATGGCGACGACTTTTTTCTCTAGGCGCTCGACTTTCTATCCTCCACCAAGTCGCCCTAGCGCCTTGCATGCATCGGCCCGACTGGACGCCAAGGCGTCGACTAGGCGTCGCCTAGGCGACGCCTTAACAACTATGGACTACGCCTTGGTCACATGTCTAAGGCTAGCGCCTAGGCGTCGCCTTGTATGACTTGAAGCAAAGGCATACGCCTTAGAGAGAGAGAGATGGAACTTGACCTTTTTAAACAAAAATGGGTTTAGGATTGACCTGAAATTTAATATGAATTAAAAAGTAATCCATAACCCATTCAAATTGACGAAATAAACCCATATAACCAGTTGTGGTGATCAATTGAGCGGTAGTAGCAGCAGCTAGGTTTCGAACAAAGTAAGAGAAAGAGAGTCTGCTGGGATCATGGCGTGAGGTGTGATCTCCGGTTCCAAAAGCCTTTGAGAGTTGCGACCTCTGATTCCGATCTCTTTCTCTGTTCTTTATGATTAATTCACTTCTTCATCTACTCCCTGCGTACCATAAAAGATGTATTTAAGTACACTGTTTTAGACAATTTTCAAGAACAAAAAAAGTTAAAGGAGAGAGGATAAATAAGTTTGCATTTTATTCACTATGGACCCCACATAAGTACATTAAAAATTCTCTATTTTTCTCAAAAATAGTGGTCCCTACTTGAGTACTTTTGAGGGTAAAATATACTTTAGATAATATTTTGGATTTGAATTATGTACTTAAGACATTTTTACTGAGATTTTTTTGGGTATTTTAGCCATCTTTTGTGGGATGGATTATTTCTTTATTTTTTTCCCTCGTTAGTCTTTACTTAGCTTCATATGTAATAAAAGTATAAAACACCAAAGGAAATATGAAACATTTACATACCTTGTTAATTTTCACCCTTTTCATTTGGAAATATTAATTTATTCAAGAAGTATTTGTTTTTCTATTTTTTTGGACATGAGAAAACAGATTTATAGGATGTTAATCATCCTTAATTTTGAGTTCGAATATGTTTTAAATTGACTTTCAAAAGCAATAATGATCTTTTAATTTCCTTGAGAATTTCCATTTGCTGTTGCTTTTCTGCAAGAATATCCTCTATTGCTGTAATGTTGGTACCAAATTTTGTTGAAATGCTTAGGTGAATAGGGTCATGGCCTTAGAGAATCTTGTAGGGTGTAGTTTGTAGAGAAGTGTGGAAAGTGGTGTTAAACCACCACTCTGCCATAGGCAGCCTCCACTATTTAGGCGAGTGTCTGCACATGTTTCATAAGTATTGTTCCAGACATTGATTTACTCTCTCAGTGCTTCCATCACTTTGAGGATGATAGGAAGTACTAATGTGGAGCCTGGTTCCTGCAAGTTTAAATAGGGTTTGCTAGAAATCACTCAAAAACAGAGGGTCCCTATCATTTACAATAGAGTTGGGAAGGCCAAGAAGCTTAAAGAGGTTCTCAAAAAATAACTGGGATAGTGTTTTGGCTGATATAGGGTGGCTGAGAGATAAGAAGTGAGAGCTCCTGCTATACCTATTAGTCACTACCCAAATCACTCCATAACCCTTGGAGTTAGGGAGCCCAATGATGAAATTCATAGCTATATTTTTGCATGGTTGATTAGGGATAAGCAAAGGTTGGAGAAGCCAGGACTTCTCACTATTTCATGCTTGGAGAATTGACAAATAGGACATTCAGCTACCCATTTGGTGATATCATTCTTCATCCCTATCTAGTAGAAATATTGTCCTTTTTAGAGTCGTCCTTGTACCTAAGTGGCCCCCAACCCTTTTCTCATGGAGTTCTTCAAATAGTTGCCTCCTCAGCTCCCCTTGAAATCCTAGCACCCACCTTCCTCTATACTTGAGCAGTCCATGGAGAAATTCAAATTCATTAGGCCCTATTTTGGTAGCTGATAACTCACCTATAACTTGTGAAACATTTTCATGACGCTCATAACTTTCAATAATTTGGGACATCCAAGCTGGTTGAGCTATGGTCAAGTAGTTGCAGGCTGGAAGGTTCATAGTGCTTGTGGGCTGCTGGGTCTTAATTCCTTGTAGTTGTATCTTTTCCTTTTTATGCATGAATTTCATAAAGGAGTTTGTTATAGTTGAAATGGACTGCCGCCAATTGCTTCATCCATGTAGTTCCCAGAATGGCATCTTGATGCAGCAGATTAATTATCCACATTGGTGTGCTGAATCTATGATTAACTAAAGTCCATGTAAACTCAGGGCACCATGCCTTACTTTGAAGTTCCTCACCATTAAAAAGAGTAATGATGATAGGGTCAATAGGGTGGGTGTAACTGGCAGCCACTTCTTCATTAAGGAAATTTAGAGAGCTCCCACTGTCAACTAGTAGTTTCAGCTCCTTCCCTTTACTCTTTCCTTGGAGGATTAGGGTTTACTCTCTTTTTTTTTTAACTACATATTGGACAAGGCAATTGTTTCGTGTGTGTTGTTGTCATTCTCTTCCTTGGCATGAACAAGTTCATCAAATTTGGGTGGCTTGAGTATACTCTTCATAGTCCTTAGTCTCCTCACAAGTGATCATGAAATTTTGTGGAGTCTTACATTGATGTCCCAAGGAATCTTTCTCATCTCAATAAAAACATATGACAGTGATAGGCTTGGGCTTGTTATAGTCCTTTTTAGGGTAGGTGAGCATGGGAGTTTTGGTTGCAGTTGGTGCAGGGGAGTCCTTTTTGATGTGTGACTGAGGGTTTGTACAAGTGTTCGAGGTTTTGGGGTAAGAACTGGTAGGTTTTTGTACTGGACTTTCATAGAATTTAGCCCTTTTTGAAAGCCTGGGTTAGTGTTTCTGGGTCAAGTAGCTTCACCATTTTTTTTTGTTTTATCCTTGAAACCACCAAAAACGTTCCCACAAAAAGTCCTTAGTCAAATGTGGCAATTTCTCTAGCAGTAGTGTTCTAAAAATCTCCACCTAGGTCCGATTAATCCCTGCCTAGGCGCTAGGCGGTTCTATACCGCCTCGATTTGGTTGGGCGCCTAGGCCCTGCCTAGGCGGACTTAGATCTCTACTTTGAAGCTCTACAATGCTAAAAATGAATTTGTTAAGCCCTAAAAGATTGCTTTTTTAGTAATGTTTCATGTAATATTTAAAAACATTATATTTATTTTATGCTTTGTATAGTATAACATGTATGTACATTAGGAAAAATAAATAAATCAGACCGCTTAAGGTAACGCCTAGTCCGCCTAAGGAAACGCCTAGGTGGCCTATGCGCTAGGTGCCCCCTCCCTCGCCTAGGTCCACTTAATGATTTTTAGAACACTGTCTAAGCAGCCTTCCTTTATGCCTTTCAAACTCATCATAATAGGCATTCACATTTCTCACTTGCTTCAATAACTTAAATAGCTCATATATATTCTCTACTACACCAGCCTCTGTGAACCTCCAATGAAGTCATCTGCGAACTCCCTCCATGTAAGTCCTTCCTTGCCATTGATGTAGGACTTGTACCAATATTTTCGGAGGACTATGCCCTATGGAGGTGCATCCCTGATAGGGGAATCCTTTTCTAAGAATGGATTCCATAAATTCCAAAATATTCCTCACAATCTTGCACCCAGCTCTTAGCATCATCACCTTCAGTGAATGATGGTGTTTCAGCTCCCTCCCTTCTTCATTAGCTTCACCATTGTGGTTCCTCCTCCATTGGGTATCATCTTCTTCATTTCTTCTTGCCCTTTCCTGCTCAGCATGACTAGGATTTCTGAAAAATTCCTTCTCTTCTTTGACTTGTGTCAACTGGCCTCTTGCCCCTTTCCTTGTTCCCAAAAGGATTCTCAAATCCTTCCTCATCATCTGAGCCCTTTTGCTTCAGTAGCTTATTCATTCCACCCATGAAGTAGTCCATCTTCTCATCAATAAGTACTTCTCATCGTATACTCTTTGTAACTCAAAAAGTCTAGCAACATTTGTGATGGTCCAGCCATGATAACAAAATTCTTACAATGAAAATAAGTCCCAGAAGAATTGTGATTTTGAGCTTGAAAATATAATCAAATAGCAGCAATACTACTTGATGAGGTAAAAGAGAGCTTGAGGAGCTTTATAAGTGTGAAATGGACTTCCTTAGTGAAGCAAACTGAGTATCCAATTTTGAACAAGGTTTAAACTCAACAAGCTACAGCTTAGTTGAATTTTAAAGAGTAAATGAGCACATAAACAAGCTATAGCACTAAAGGATCAAAACTAATATTAACACTAGTTACCCAGGTAGTAACAAGAACTAATATTAGCAATATAGCAGCAACTGTTTAATTTTTGAACTGAAAAATAACTGGAAATTTAACTATTTTGGGTATTTGAATGATTATACTAATGCTAGTTATGCTAAACAAAGTGAAATAGGTCACCTAAACTCTAACAAAAGCAGATCAAACAGAATTATCTCACAGTTTCCAGAATTTTCTGCCGACCAAGAAGAAACAGCAATTTATGGATTGAAATATGCTTGTGTGGTGTTGTTTATGAGAGATATAGTTTGGGCTATCTATATGTGATTGAACGAGCGATTTAGAAGAGTTTAATACCTAAAACAAGTGACTTAACACTTGAATTTGCTGAGTTGCAGGAGTTCGCAGAAATAGAGCCTCCGAAGTTCTTTTTCTATTGCTTGCTTACTGTGATTCTGAGTTGTTGTAGATGAATTGGGGCTGGGATTAGAGAATCTTAGAAGTATAGAAGAGACTAGAAGAGACAAGTTTGGTTTGGGTTTTATAGAAGAGAACTTAGATAAGAAATCGGAGTTTGAAGATAGAGAAAAGCAGTGGAATAGAAGGAAGAAGATGATGGTTCTGGGTCAAACCAGCAGCTCTGATGCCAATTTGTCAGGCCCCTTTTGGTACCTAACCACAAATAAGAGAGAAAAAGAGAGAGAGAGAGAGAGAGAGAATTTGAGAGAAACTGGGAGGAGGAAGGAGAAGAAAACTCAGTGAACCTCCACTGAGTTCGTGAGAGAGGAGAGAGAGAGAAAAAAAAAAGGAGAAAGCAGTTGAAAGCTTTAGCTCCTTTATTTCATTTCACAATTAACATTTCAATTCTTGGGGATCCCATTACATCTATTTAAAGAGAACAAATGCTGAAAATAAAATCTCCTAACCTTCACTACTTTTCTTATCCTTCACTCAAATTATAACTAACTACTCATGTGCTCACATGCTCACTCAAAATGTACTACCTACTAGAATACACTGATTATTCCCTAGTTGCCCAGTTTACCCTTGCCTGACATAACTGCACCTTTGCAAGGACTGATTAGTGGGAACAGATCCTTGAACAATCTAACAGTTCACTGACCATATTAAACCTTGGCAAAAACATGGTGGTATTCTCTGGGATGAGATTTAGCTTACCAGCAGACATTAGATTTAATGTGAAAGAGTTGGTGACTTGGGCTATAGCGATAGACATCTTAGAAAGTAACAATTAAGTTTATTAACTTTGTCCTGCTGCTCTCTACTGGTAAATAATATGCAACAGACTTGGCCCTACATATGGTCATTAAATGTGTTGGACACATCTGAGAGTGTCCTTCAAGTTTTAGTGTTGACACATGTTTAGCATGTCATGTCAAACTTGTGGCTTGCACATACTTCCTAATTTACTAGCTTTGATAAGCAAATTTAGATGTCTTCTCTGCATCCAATCTTTGAAAAGTCAGCATGTATGCCAAGCTTGTTGAATTCGCGAATTAGCATGTCAGTCAAGCTTGTTTAACTGCACTTCCTAGTTTGGCTGCTTCGGTTCTGGAAAGCGTACATTGATGACTTCCAAGTGTACATTGATTAAAGAATTAGCATGCATGTAATTTAGAACTCAAACTGGTGCCATTGTTAGAGCACTGAATGAATGAACTAAGTTTACGAACAATGAAAATGCTTGCACCCTTGTCTACTCTAATAAATATATACTTGAACCTACATATCTGAGTATATGCTTTCATACATGCAAATAGACACTGGTAGAAGTTCACATATATGTATACACGTGTATTGATGTAAACATTTAATTCATAAATTGGTTTGTATATGCAGCTTGGTAGTGCTTTTGTTTTGGGTAAAGAATTTCACGGGTTCCAATTTTGTCATCCCTACCTATTCTTCTCCTCTAGGCAGTAAACAAAAGTACTCTTCCCTCACACATTAGATGTGGTTAACTTTGGCGAGTATGAGAAAAGGAAAAACTTGTATATTTATAAGCTAAAAGTTATCAAATACAAATACCATAAACTACTCTCGCTACTCACACCAATAGTTGTTCTCACATATATATATATATATTACATGTATACCATTTGTTTGGGGCTTTTACGTAAGAAGCATATACACTAGGGTAATAGTGTTCCATTGAACCTTAGTGTCTTTAAATTTCTGTCCTTCTGGTCACTGGCGGATAATAATTGATCCGAATGAGTCTTTTGGATAATTTCACTCAAAAATATCTTTGGAAGCACACAAAAATATAAGCACATTGGTTAGTGTGTGTTGAAGAAAAAAAATTGAAGTCAATGTAAATGATATTTATTCTTAAAGGACTTAATTTTCTAGATTGATAGAAGACCTTAAATATCTTAGGAAGTAGAAAATTGTAGCCACACGTGATCAATGTGTGATGAAGATGAAAAATGAGGAACAATCGGAGCCAATATAAATGATATATACTCTTAAAAGACTTGATTACCCTTTTATTTTGGGTCACACGACTTACACCAGTAAGAAATGCTAAATTCGGTAGTCAAAAGGTTTTATTTATAAAAATATAGAGACATTAAAGTTTAATGTTTTAGTTGTAACATTAGGGTTTAAAGTGTAAAAACCGAAAAACTTATTTAAGCCTACTTAAAAACACACATGTATTGTATAAATAAAAGTTTGTAAAGCAATATAAGAGAATTTACATGCATGTGTTAGTACACTTACATGTGTATATTTTTTTGCTTGTCACATGCATATAATATTTACACGGCTATCTATTGTTTTGATATATTTTAACTGGATGCTTTGCCCGTCAGCTTTAATTGGTCACTCTTGTTATCCTATTATTCCAGGTTAAGGAAGATGTGGGAAGTGATGTTTGAATGCCACAAGCTTCAGTTTAATGTTATATCAGTAGTAGGAAATAACAATGCCAACTACGAAATCTCCTTTCAATCAGAGTCACGTCGCCAGATTACTATCCAACTAGAAAATGAATTGGGTACTCTCTCTTCAAGTTTTATGAAATGGATTGAAGCTCAGAAAGCATATGTTCAGGCTATAAATGGGTGGCTTTTCAAGTGTGTCTCTCTTCCACAGATATCATCCAAGAGGAAAAGGAGGATTCAAACCCCGTCTTTACGCAATTATGGCCCATGCATATATGTTACCTGTGGTGTGTGGTTGGATAAGCTTGATGCTTTGCCTTCTAAAGGAGTTGTAGATTCCATAAGGGCCTTAGCAGCTGAAATTTCTCACTTCTTGCCACGTCAAGAAAAAAACCAAGGGAAGGGTATTAATCATACTCATTCAACATCTTGGCATGGTGGCAGCCGTAGTGAATCTGGTTTTAACATAATGAGAGATGAAGTCTCAGAGAACTGGATTACAGGTTTTGATCATTTTAGATCAAGTTTGGTGGATTTTCTAGAGCAGTTGAATAGTTTTGCAGGTTCTTGCGTCAAGATGTTAATTGAACTTCAAGAGTCCATTGAAGAAGCAAAAAGAAGAAATGCACAAGTGAAATTCAATTCATAACAGAGTTGAACAGAAATAAATAAAATTTGTTTTGCAGCATCTCATCAAGTTCAATCCATAAATTCTGAAGAAGTGGTTGTATGAATCACTAGGACAGTACATTGTGGAATTTGTACAATGGAGAAAGAAATAAAGGATGATTTGGTTGGAGCTTCTTCCCATGTCTAGTTAAGAGGAAATAAAGGAGCTGCTATAATCTGTATTATTTACATACTTGGGGTGTATATGTAGGTTTTCGGAACATGCAAGTTAAAGCTGTTTACTTGGTCTAGAAGACATTTGTGAACTTAATAATCTGTCTAGCTTTTTTGGGCATGTGAGAACTGGGGTACATATATTTTTCTATTTATTATTATTATTGTTGTTGTTTTTGTAAAATTAATAACATTATACATAATATACCGAAGTTTGTAAATGTCTTGCATATTAGCAAAAGGCCAAAAGCATATATGCCTGCTTAACATGATTCGTAGGAACCTTCGCAAAATTATTGACCAAACACTTCGCACCAATCTGAAATTTTCCAAAATTATATGGAGAAAAGATAATCTACAAAATGAATTGGATACTCATTCTTCATAAAATCACAACTATACTTCTCTATGCCTCCACAATTAACAAAGAATTGCAACCCACTTAGATAAGCACAGTGTAAGAACCTTGGTGTCTTAACTGGGGAGACAATTCTCAACCATTAGTCAATGGAAGCCGAAGGCAGAGAATGCATATAAGAATTATTCTCGCAAAATGACTGCAAAATAAATAAATAAGTGAAAATAACACTTAGCGGATCGTATTACTACATATTGATCTTTTGAATTTGAGATTGCTTTTTGAATATAGTCAAAGTGGGACCTCCCTTGTTCTCGCATTCCTTGCCTTGGTCTGGCCTTCAAAGGCTCGTCATCATTAGTTCATTGGCTTTCTTTCTCATAGCTTTTTCCCCCTCAATGCAGCTAGGAAATTCGATGAGTTATCGTAAGGGCTTCTTTCTTTTATTACCTCCCTCATAATTGGGGATAACATAGTGGGCCTCGGGCAGGCTTCCTAAGATCTTCTATTGAGACTGAGATAGAGGACTGGGCTAAACAAAAGGCAGTCAGTTTAATTATATGAAATAGAAAAGTGTTGTGAGATCGTCGGAAGGACGATCGTTGAGACCTTCTTTCTAAAAGTAGCTAGAAGAGCTTTCTAAATATGTCTTACTCATAGGGGCGAGCTAGCAACAAAAAAACAATAATTATAAAGAATGACTTTAAGCAAATTGGATTAAATTTTTTAATATAGTATTAACACATACATCCTTTATCAGTGTATGGACAACTATCTCTCGAGCACAAGTTTAGGTTCGGCCTAAATGGGAAAATAAAATAAGCACCTTAAGTCATTCATTGGCTTGCTTGCGAACAACAACAACTATTGGAACGACAACAAGCTGCGTCACTGGTGAAAGTTAAATAACAGCTACGTTCATCACAATGGAGTTGCCTCTCTTCCTCGGCCTGAGACCTCCTAAAAAGTTAGTTCCCTCCTTTATTCCATTCTTCGTTCCTTCCTACGGGTAGGGACATTTCCCTAAAATCAATGCTAAACTGCTATTGTATTGATAATACTAGAAATAGATATAAAGATTGGTATTTGTTATTTCCCAGAGGCACTTGGAGATCTAGAAGGGGGGGGGATTGAAAAGATTAAAAACGTTTTGATTTGTTAAAGATATATTACCACTTAAACAGTTAATCATATTGATTAAGCACATCGGAATATTCTTTTATAAAATTCCCTTCAAGATTATGAGAGCTCTCAGTTCTAAGTTAAGTCTTGTTGATATACAAACACATAGCAGATATGACAATTATAAAGTACGTAATGTAAATGATGTAAAGTAAATAACACGAGGATTTTTAAGTGGTTCGGAGACTGAATAACTCTTAGTCCACTCTTCTACTTCATGAGTAGGAATTCCATTAGAGGATTCGGTCACCAAGACCAGGATACACTGCCCTCATTAAGCCCAGCAGACTTGGCTATTTTAGTCTCAACGATAAGGACACAAAGACCTCTTCAAGCCCAGCAGACTTGGTAATTTAGTCACAAAGACAAGGACTCTCTAGACCTAATTCGGTCACTTAAGACCAGGACACACTAGCCCCAATTCGTTCACTTAAGACCAAGATCCTCCGACCCTTGTTCCTGTTGTTAATGTTTGTTGGAGGTGCTGCTGAGATGTCGTTTAAGCTCTATTGTCCTCAGATACTTAACAACTTAATATGATCATCCTTGAGATGTGATTGAGTGTTGCAATGATGCTCAGCTTCTTTAGGTACTCAACATCTTCTTGTGATCATCTGTTGTGCTGCTTAGCTTGGCAATTTAGCTCCTTCTCTTTAGTACTTGACAACAATTCATGAACTACTAAGATGACTGCAAAGCTCTTTCTATTTTGGTACTTATTAGATTCTCATGATTGATGTCAAGTTGGCGTTAATGCTCCTCTTCTTCTTGTGCTTAGTAGCTCTGAACACTGCTTTTGTAGTAGAGTTACTCTTCTCTACTTCTTCTTCCTTTCAGCTCTTAGTGTTCTTGGTGGATCGTAGAGTGTGCTTCTGCATATTCTCTCTTGATTTTTCACTCTACGTTTTTCTGTGTCGGTCCACCATCTCTCCAACTCCATTGATTGTTTGAACTGATGTTCTTATATAGTCTGTTGGTTAATCTTCCCATTGGAAAGTGCCCGTTAGAGGTATTTTAATGTGCAGATACTTAGATATCCTTGATGTTGACTTTCTGGTGCTTTTGTGTCAGCCTATTCTTTCTAGTCCATGACCTGTCACATCAACTTGCAGCTTTACTTGTTTAATTGACAGGTCGCTTTCTGCATACTAGCCATTAGACACATCTTTGCTATTCATCAATGATATATGGCTGGACACCTTGGGATCTTCTGATTTGCAACGTTCCTATGTCAGATCTCTTGTTAGGCCTGACTTTACTCTACGATCTTATCGTCTTGGTAGAGTAGTATAAATCGTAGAGTTGAGCTCTACGATTTGCTCAACTGTCTGCTCAATGAGTGAGTGCATTAAGAACCTTGGGTAGACTAAGCAGCTCTTCGACAATGAAGACAATTTTACAATCATGCTGTCTCTTTGAAGCTTTATGATGTAAACTGCTGCATTACGATCTCTGAGTAACTCTATGAATTGACTTATCCTTTTTGACCAGGCAGAGTACTTTTACAACTTGACCTTTACTTGCTCGTTCTTTTATCTTATCTTCTTGATGTGTAGAAGAGCTTTACTGTTTAGTTTTACGATCTTCCAAGTAACTCTGCAATGCTGGCTTTACATTATGAATTGGCAGAGTATTCTACGAACCATTCTTCATCCAATAATAATTTACTTTACTGAATGATTCTTGAGTTATTTCAGCGATTGCTTGAACTGTTCTACGCTTAACAATCTTTGACTTGCTTAGCTATTCTTCC
Source organism: Aralia elata (assembly GCA_034770075.1). Lineage (NCBI taxonomy): Eukaryota > Viridiplantae > Streptophyta > Magnoliopsida > Apiales > Araliaceae > Aralia > Aralia elata. The sequence continues at coordinate 70,501,290 of CM068384.1, read as the reverse complement.
GTCACCTAATGACCTGATTTGTTGTGACGCTCCCAAATCTGGGTACTTAAAACCCTCCTTGGTGCTAGACGATACCATTCATTCAAACTACTTATTATTAAACAACAGTAATTATTACATCAGAGGTATATATATCCCAGGTACGAAGACCTTTAAATTCTTTATTACATGATAGTTACTGCAATTACAACACAAAAGCCTATTTATTACAACATACTATCTCTATTTATTCATTGAACTTGCCCTTACCTTTGTCCTTTCCGAACCCTTCTACTCGATCCTGCTTAGCTGAAAATATTTATATTCAAAGCAAGAATGAGCATTCAATTGCTCAACAAGTAATAACAACTAACAATAACATACGCAAGAAATAAATATTTTCTTTGAGATATGCTTTGATAATAGAACACGATTGTAAAACAACTAAAACATGACTTGTTTGTATTTTCGAAACAACATACTGACTTTCAAATGCTAAGTGGCCACAAGACTATGAACTTTCCTTTTTCATTTTTCTAAAAAGGTTTAAACAAAAATTCATCTGTAAACCGTCTAGCTTACGGGCACGGTGGGTGATCAGCCCGTTATGCCCTATATTGATCAATACTATTTTACAGGAACGACATTTGCGTTCAATGTCACCGCCTTTTAGCGCAACATAAAATTTTCCCAATTCAGGGATGTTCATTCTCAGTCTGGAGTTCAAATCAAAATAATATGATTGAACAACTCTATCTACTCAATAATAATTCAAAGACTTGGTATAAAAGTAATGAAATACTATAAACTTTGTTTAGCCGGAACAAATGGCTTAGACAACTTTTAAACTGTACATGCATACTGAAATTTAACGAGTACGCATCATGGCATTCTTATATCCAAACATTGACATTCTTTCAACATATAACTGAATAAAGCTTCAATATACTCGTTTAAATGAAATAAGTTAGGATACTTTCCTTGCTCGTAGGTTACGTTTATAGTTTTAGTTAATCTTTCTTCACGTATCCTATATGTTTATATTCATGTATATATTAGCTACATAGGCTTGTTGTACACATAAGCTAACTAGTTAATCATATAAGGTGCACACACTCAATCCACATATGTCATATTGTTACATATCGTTGCCTTCTACTATGATTTTGAAAGTTTCATATAGAAATCTTTTTTTAGAACTTTTAAAATCATAACTTTATATAGTCATTATATGCTTGAACAATTAAAACATCTTCTTGAGCATGAATCACACCTTATGATACTTATATACTGTAACGATCGAGAATTTGTACTTAACTTGTAATTAGGGTTTTATGGAATAAACTGGATTTTTATGAATATTACTCTGTGTTATATGCCTAAAGCTCGTATTATAACCTAGATAGTGTTTATATGTTAAAATTGATGAACTAGGGTTTCAAACGAAGAAATAAAATTTTTCCCGAGAAAAAGACGAAATAACACTATTACGCTAAAAGTGCCTTTCACGTTTTTTCGAAATTTCAAAAGACGCCATAGCGTTTATATGATGTCACGAGTTGTAATATACAATAAAATTCAGAAACGGATTTCACAGTTTTTCAGCCAATGGATCGGATTACGAAAAGTCAACTGAAAGTCGACAAAAGTCAATGTTTTAATCTTTAATCCTTCGGACTTTGTTTTCCGGAGCCCAAATTGAAGTAATGTAGGAGGCCCAAGATATTTTAATCAAGGCCCCAAGTAAAATGGTTAGGAGGCCCAAGGATTGGCCCAAACTATTAATAAACTAAGCCCAAAACCTAGTTGGATCAAAGCGGGGCAACATCAGATCGACGGGTGGGCAAAAGAGGAAATGGAGCAACCCATGTGGGGCCCCCAAGGGGGTGGTGGCCGACCATGGGGTGGCTTCTAGGAGAAGCTTGGCAAAGCTTCTCCAATAAGCTAAGTAATCATTTAATGCTAATAGCCTCAAAAGTCTTAGTTGGTGGAATTAACTCAACCATGGTTAGGTTAGGCAAGGGCATGGTTGCAAGGATTGAGAAGTTAGAGGGGAAATACCACACAAGACCAAAGCCAAGGGGATTACTTACAAACCCTAGCAAAGGTTACACAATGACCAAACTAGCCCAAGCCTTGGAAATCCTATAAATAGGAAGCATTTCCTTCACAAATCCTCACCGATTCACAAACTAAGAAGAGAAAATCTAGCAAAATTGTAAGAGAGAGAGATTTCAGATTGAGTAAGGAGAGAAGGAAGGAAGAACTAGCCACTTTGAAAGTTAGTAAGATCAACCAAGAACATCCAAGAAGGTAAGCACCCTAAAATCACTCTTATGCTTTTCATATAGTTAGGAAGCGCATTTTTGGTGGTTGTTATGTAATAGATCATTGAAGGATATTGGTGTTATAAGGATGAGGAACATTAGAGGACTAATATTTACTGGTAAATCCATGCTAAGTGAGAACATAATGTTAATAAAGAATCAAACCAAGAAAAACATGAAAAATGTTGTTAATGGACAAGTTTAAAACCATCATTTGCATGCTAGTAATTAAAAATCTAAGAAGAAGGGAACGTACTCAAATGAGTTATAAAAATGTTCTAGGTGGAACAAAATTAAAACAAGCTATAATGAAATTATGGCAAAATTTCAGTAAAATACGTAAGATAATGAAAAACCCTAGTTTGGTACCACTTTGGGCTAAGTTACCAAGTAGATCATATGTCCAAGAAAGTCCAATTTGGTAAGACTATTAAAGTTCATGAGAATAGTGAGTCGTAGGCTTAAGAACAGACTCATTCCGATGTCGGATGAGAAAGTTATTAAGTAAACGAGTCAAAATGAAAAATTCGAATTTTTTTTGGGAACTAAGCCTAGCGCCTAGGCGCTTGGTTTGGGCGCCTAGGCGCTGTCTCCCAGAGTTTAGGGAATGATGTTGAGCGTCTAGGCACTTGGATAGGGTCAAGTAGGCGCTCGGCTAGGGGAAGTTTTGTGTCGCCAAGCGTTCGGGCGTCGGGCGTTCGTGCGTTCGACGTGCAATGTTTCTAAAGTTAAGCAATGTTGTTCTAAGTTATAAAAGACGAACATTACGAATTATAAAGTACTTAACCTTAATCAAAGAGTGTTAGATAAATGGTAAGGGCGTGCTAAGCATACACAAAGGCGTGTCGCTTGGGCATTCGTGTAAGTCAAAATTGGGCGTACGACGTGCAAACGTCAAAACGTCGTACTAAGTATTTATAACTTGAAAAGATGTTCCCGTGACACCCCCAAATCCGGGTACTTCATTTTCACAGGATTTGGTGTTCACTATCCAAATACATCACATCTAACTACCCATTCAAATATAAATGAAAACTCTTAATTAAAATAGAAATCTCCCATTAAAGGGTTACAACATCTTTAACAAATAAATCCTAGGTCATCTAACCTTAATAAAACATCAATGCGAAAACATAACTTAAGTCTATTACATAAACATCATTTAAACAAATATAACAAGTCTTCATCACTTGTTTGCTTTGCCTTTGCCCTTACTAGTGGATGACTCATAAACTCTTTTAACTTTAGCTGCAATGTTATTATGCAAGGGTGAGCAATAATTGCCCAGCAAGTAACACAATAAAAATAATAATAATAACATGCGAATAATCAAATGGATATCGGATAATCGAATTCTTGACTTTTGAATCAAGACTAGAATACAAGAATCAAAAGAGTATTTGAGGGTCACAAGACCACGAACTATGTCCCAGGTTATTAAGTATTTCTACTTTAAACCTTTAACAATCGTATGACTATATGGATCTTACTTCTCGTACTTAGGGGGATCAGCCCTTTGTACCATGTATGTACACAATATCTAAACGCTAACGCGTAAAATAATCCCCTATAAAAGGGTAGTTCATCTCAACTTGACATCAGAGTCCGCACTAAAGAAATTTTGGTTTGGAATTACTTCAATAACATTTCTAGAATTTATAACGCTCATCAGCTATGGATTGGTCGAATCAATAAGGGTTCGCTAGTCAATCAAGGTTCAATAATTTATTATGAAAGGTGTTCAAGAACAAAAGACTTTATCTCAAGGCATACAATCGAATAAACTCTATATAACTAAAATATTAGTTAAAAGGAATAAGAATAACACATTTGAATTCATGAACTTGAACGATTTATGGTAAAGAACTTGCTCAATGAAAAATAGAGGTAATAGACTTGCTCAATATAAGAGTGAAGTTTAGAAAACTTGCGTAAAAGTAATAAGTAAGGATAAGATACTTGCCTCGTGCGTAGACTATAAATTAAAGATTCACGTTCTTTAATCAACCTATACATTCGGTTTATAACGTAGTAACAATAATTAGTTATAATATTATAAACACTTCAGGATTCATTCTCATACAATTTTCATTTTAATATCTCAATTGTTACCGGATAATCAATGGGTATATGCTTACCACCCATCACAGTATTTTAATATTCATTTCATACATTAGTCTAAACTTTAGATATATCTACGATAACATAACATGACCACAAAAAAAGAAGAAAATTTTACTCTCTTGTTTTTACTCTTTTTTTTTTCTGTTCTACCGCCGGGGCGGTGGGTTTCTTCACAAAAGTCTCGCCGGGGCGAGCCTACAGCCGGGATAGGAAATGTAATACATTTCTACCGTCGGGGCGGAAAATGTAGTTCATTTCTACCGCCGGGACGGGAAATGTAGTACATTTCTACCGCCGGGGCGGTGGACCCAAAAGTCGATTCCTGCGGTTCGCGAAGAACACAGAAAAATGCCAAATTTGGCCAAAGTTTTTCACAATTCACCGATTAAATCACTACCCATTCATCATATATGTTATGAAATCAAAACCCATTACATACACAGTGATTTTAACATCACAGACAATCTAAACAACCAATTAAAGGCTAAAAATTTCACTGTTCATACTTTATTAACATGTTTTGATACAGTTAACGTAATCAATCACCGTGAACTCTTTTCTTAACCAAATCAATCCGTTTAACTTATGTTTTCTTCGTTTTTACATGCGTAAAGATAATTAGTCATCAATTTAACCGATTAACATGCCAAACAAGCATCAATTTCATACATTTAAAGTATATTCGTATATTACTACTCTGTAAATTCTAGAACTTCATTTAAACACATAATCTCATAGATTTAATTACTATAAATCATATACAAACCATATAAATTAGATTTATGCATGCTTACAAACATCTAACATCAAGTTATTTAGAATTTAACCATAGAATTCAATTTACAGAGAACTCAGTGTACGTTCATGGAGAAGATTTAAAAGAACATAAAGTTAAAATTTGAATTTAAGGAATTTACCTTGATTAGTAGTCTGGATTAAGCAAGATGATGAAATACTTTCTTCTTCATTTCTCTAATTCTCTCAAATCTCTCTTTTTTTCTCTCTGTAAGCTTACAAAACTACACTAATAATGGAATGCGTATGAAGAACTGACACAATATGGATGTCAGTTAATCCCATAATGGGTTAACTGACTCCAACTCCCACTAAGGCCTCGTTTAGCTTGCTTATTAAAACTCTTCTTTTGGTTTATTTTAATAAATTACTTATAATATAGTTCATGTCACATATTTAATCAATTAAATAATCTCATTTAAATCAATTAAATAAAATAGAATAATTCTACATTAAATCACATAGTCACATAACTAAAATTCTCCTTTAGTAATAATGACAAATTATTAAATCTCTAATTAATTATTAAATTAATTAGAAATAACATTATGCTTATTTAAATAATGCATTTAATCAAATAAACTCAATTAAACACATACTTTGAATATAAAAATTCTCCACATCAATTTCACTAATGTAACACATATAATTAAATTAATCTACCACAAATTCATCAATTCATTATTTAATCAATAATTAAATCATCAAAAAATATTTATTTAATTCAATAAATATTTAAATTAAATTACAAAATTCTCGTTCGTCACAGTTCCGACTCTTATAAAACGGACGTTATAAGTTATTGAATTAAGTAAAGTAAACCAATATTTGCTGTTAACTATGTGCCTAATTGGTACGTGTATATAAACTTAAATGTGTAGGCCATTTGAAGGCGAACTAACATAAATTCTAGAAGACGCTTAAGGCAAGTTTTCTAAACCTGTACAACTTTATATTGTGCAAGTATCCTAACTTACTCAATGTGTTTTATTTGAGCAAGTATTCAAACTTCATTTAATTCTCGTAATTAAATGCAAGTAATTCTAAACTTTTCACAAGTGTTCAAGATATGCTATGCATCAATTGTTAAGCTTTCAAGTTCTATTATCCATGAACTGCTTATGAGAACTGTCGATGCCACTTGACTCGGCTAGACACATGTTTTAAATATTTTATCGATTGCATTATAAATCTTTGAAATATTATCCAACTGAGTTGTTTCAGTTAGAATTCCATTGCATGTTTGGTATTAAAAACCCTTATAATAGGGAATGTTTTTGGTCGAATATTCCGGCAAGGCTGCAAGTGCCTAACCAGACGCATATAGTCGTCTAAAGTAGAGTGTTGATCAACATAGAGTACTATAGGCCGATCACCTAGAAGTGCTCGTAAACATGTTGGTTTGCGGCAGAAATGCGGTGAAACCTTTTATAAATGAAAAGAAAGTTCAAGGTCTTTTGACCATTCAGTATTTGTTTCAAAATGTTTTAAACAAACTAAAGTATAACTCCTGTTTATTCAGATTGTTTCACAACTATTGTTCAGTTGTTGAATAGTTATGATATTATTCCTGATTTTGTTATTATTTAACTGTTATACTTGCTGAGCCATTGTTGAAAGTAGTATGCACACAAGCCAATCATATTTGATATGATAAAGCATGTGCTTTGTAATCTTATTCGTTTATTAATAAAAAGAATTATTTATTAAAGGCATTTTATATTATTTATATGGTGATGTTATATTAAATGTGATAAACCCTTAGTTTAAGCAATGTTTTTTAGAATCATGATTATGATCATGCTAATGAGATCTAAATTCTTAGATAGCTTAAAACTAAAATAGTTCATAATCGATGGATTACTAAAAAGGGGATTAGTAAATCCGGATAGATTAGTACATACTTTGCTTGCTCTTAGGAAGAGAATGATTGATCTCATAATTATTTGTGTTTAGACACTAAAGCAATTATGTAGGTACTTATTAGAGAATAAGTTCACTGAATGTGGCTCGCTAAAGGAATACCTAATGGAGTTTTACTCGCTTGTCAATAGGAATTCCTAGTACAAGTGATCATTGGACTTGACATTATCATAATATCTTGTGCATGATGAATTATGCTTTGACATATTCCTTAATACCTTTAAGGTATGACATAGGGTATGCTTGGGTATAATAAGTTATACATGGAGATAGGTGAATATTCAATAGAGAATCTATCGCTTCTAGTAAAAGGAGAGAATGTCCTATGTGATTCGATAAATGACAATTCAATAGTCCTTGGCCAAGACAGAATGAAATTAGAAAGTTGCTTCTAATTTGTATTATTTAGAATTGTGCATTTGTGAATCGAAATACATATAATTAAATAAAATAAGACTTGACAGTAATTCCATGCCTTATATTTAATTGAAACATTGTATGGTAGAATGATTGAATTATATGGTAATTATTCACTGAAAGGTTCTTTTGTGATTAATGTTGAAATATATATTATCTGGAAAGTCGTTGATCGCTAAGGGGGCTTACCCTTATTGTAGAATAAATATTATTTATTTAAATAAATTAAATAGTTTAATTTATTTAATTAAATAAGATTAGAATTGTTCTAATAAATTTATTCACAACCGGTTTAATATGGAGAACCTAAAGGGTCACACCACAAAAAGAAAATATTTATTTAAGAAGTAAATGACATAATCGTAATAATAAGTTAAGTGTATTTAATTTAAACTATGTTGATAGAATAAATTAAATAACTTAATATTTATTATTTAGTATTTTGGAAATATTAATTATTATAAATTAATAAGAGTAGTCTTATTATTATTATTATTATTATTATTATTATTATTATTATTATTATTATTATTATTATTATTATTATTATTATTATTATTATTACTATTACTATTATTTAATTTCTAAATGGGTTAGGAATTAATTAATAAGAGTATTCTCATATTAGATCCTAATTAGATTAGGAATATAATTAATAAAATCCTAAACCTAAATAGTTTAGAATGGTTGCCTACATCTATAAATAAGAGAAGTCTTATTATGATTTAGGGTTACACACTCTTCCATAAGAATTGAGAGAATACTCATAATTCTATAAAGATAGAAACTAAGGGTTTGCCATCACCCATCTTCTTGAGTAATTATTATTCCTTGGTGGATCACCTCTAGAGGCCAAACACTTGGGTGACTTGCGTTGATCAAAAGAAGGAATCTTCGTGAAGGATTTTTGGAATAGAACTCGTACCTGAGAAAGCTAGTTTCTACAATGGTATAATTTCTAATTCTCTATCTTCCTATGTTAATTAATAATTGCGCATAAAGATTGATCGTGTGTTTGGTTTGTAAAATTTTAAATTTTGATTTACGCTTCCGCTCATTATATGCAATTTGATTGTATGTTCGCATTATATACAAACCTAACAGTGGTATCAAGAGACAAACTTTATGCGAATTATTAATTGTTTTGATTCCGTATATGTATGGATATGTGTTTAGAACAATTTATTGGACATAATTTGTTGTATAAAATCATCTTTTTATATGAAAAACTAGCCAATTCCGAATTGGCTATTACGGTTTCTTAATTCGATTACGCCAATTTATTATTTAATCCTTGGAAGCCGAATTGATTATGTTTTTCAAAAACCAATGAACTTGATTCGGGATCACGGTATAGTTAATAATATACATATGATATATATTATTATTATTTTTATTATTAAGCAGCTAATGAATTAGATTCATTATTCAACGTGAATCATATATATTTATATATATTTTGGCTGTGACTATTCACAGGAGGATTCAAGAATTCGATATTTTATATATTATATATATGATAAATATTATAAGCTCACCGGAATGATTCTTTAATTCGATATAGTAGCTAAAAATGTTTTTGAAAAACCAGGATTAAATAAAATAAAATAAAGAGTTTATTTTTAATAATTTTTATAATTAAAATAAAAAGTTTATTTTAAATATGAAATTGGATTTCATGCAATTTAAATTGCCCATTAAATGATACCGATATATATATGGAATGATTTATTTAATTCATGAGATGAATATTATTTATTGATGCATATGGTGATATGTATGATAATAAATGGGATTGATTATGGACTATTGACCAATGAGTGATTGAATTTATTTTATGAGGATGCTTGAATGAATGAATTTTATAAATGGGGTCTGCGTACCTTATCTTCTCTAATTTTTCTGATGTAAATTCTATCTCCCTCCTATGTACTTCCCCTTGACTGCTGATCAAGGTTTCTATTTATTATAAATAGTTTATGTAATAGGATTAGTTAGAATTATTTTGAAGAATTGGAGACAAGGGAGCAAGGAGCGCTTGAAGACCCGTTTGTAATGGAGCCCGAGTTTATATGTAATAAGTATATTTAAATTCAGTTTTTGCATCCTAGGTTTGACCTTTTGGTTCACTTGGTGGCTCTAGTGAACCAAACTAGAATAAAAGTCCATAATCAATCCGGGAAGAATATAGTATTCTATGTGTGCATGCTTACTATATATATATATTATATATTATCCAACATGCTTCACATGTTTATTAATATGACATGTATTTTATATATATATATATATATATATATATATATATATGTGCATGTGTGCTAAACAAGATGAGACAATTAATAATAAACCCCTTAAAGTAAATATAATAGTTGTAAAGTTTGAAAGATATTTGGAATATCGAACGTCGCCTTCTAGCATGGAAAAACGATAGAGTATTAAATATTTAATATGAGTTTGTTGTGCACACACAAGGCGAGTATTAAATATTTAAGATGTTGTTTTATCACATTTGATGCTTATTAAGGAATTGAACATTACCGCTTTGTTGTGCACACACAAGGGCTGTATTTTTCTGTTCATATATATGGAAGTGCTAGGTTGGACTTAACTTAGATTATTTTAGTTCGGATGTGCACACACTTGACCATTATAATCTAAGAGGCAAAATACAAGGAGTTACATAGTGATATAATTGACAATAGTTGTCTATCTATTTATTTGTATATCGTTTGTTGTGCATTATATAAGGCTAATATACATTTGAAATGAAAATCCTTATTCTCACTAGCAAATTAGATTTGCCGAACTATATATTAAGGGTAATATAGTTTGAAGAAAAGTGGGAGATACCAATTTGAATAAAGACCTAATTTATTTTGGTAATTAATATAATGAAATGTATGCTAAAATGTTGTTTAAAATTTCACATGCAGAATTTTACAAATGTCAAGCTCACTTATTCACTGCGTAAGCATACTTGATGCTAATAAACTTACTGGACCGAATTATACAGACTGGTTAAGGAATCTGAGAATTGTTCTCACTGCTGAAAAGATTTCTTATGTCCTAAATTCACCCGTCCCCGCAACTGTTGCGGAAATAGCCTCTGAGGAAGAGATTGTCACTTTTAGAAAGTGGCACGATGATGCAACGATGGCTCAATGCATCAAGCTCGCATCCATGAGTAACGAGCTTCAAACTCAGCATGAGAAAATGGATGTTCCTACTATACTGTTCCACCTCAAGGAGTTGTATGGCGAGCAAAGTAGGACTGCAAGATATCACATATCTAAGGAGCTCTTCCGATCTCGGATGACCGAGGGCACTACTATTAAGACACATGTCCTAAAGATGATCAATTTGATTGAACAACTTGGACAGTTAGGTTTCGTCATGGATGGGGAGTTAAGTCAAGATCTGATCTTGTAGACACTCCCTGATACCTTCTCACAATTTGTTGTGAATTTTCACATGAATAAGTTGGACGTCAGCTTGCCTGAGTTACTTAATATGTTAAAAACTGATGAAGGCCACTTTCCTATCCAGCAAGAACCATGTCTTAATTGTAGATGATTCTTCCAAGAAGAGGAAGAGGGCCCAAGGTTACCTCTGAAAAGAAGAAAATCAAGAAGGCTAAGGGGCAAGGTGAAGGAAAAGGATAAGAAGAAAGCTGATCCTGACAGCAAAGGAATATGCTTCCATTGCAACAAGCCGGGTCACTAGAAGAGGGAACTACGAGAAGTTTCTTACGAAACTAAAGCAGAAGAAGCTTGGAAAAGCTCTAACTTCCGATCAAGGTTTGTTCATGATTGAAATTAATTTTTCTGAAAAGTCAAAATTGTACTTGGATATTAGATACCGGCTGTGGTTCTCACATATGTAATACTATGCATGGACCTAAGCAGAAGTAGAAAGAAAGCTGAACAAGGATGATAGTCGTCCTACGAGTGGGGAATGGAGCAAAGGTTGCTGCATTAGTTGTAGGAACTTATCGTTTAGCACAAACATACGGGCAGGTCCATTAGTTTAAATAATTGTTCTTATGTTTTAACACTCATAAAGAACATTATTTCATTTTCTGTATTGGATATGGATGGCTTTTATATTATAATTAAGAATAATAGTTATTGCTATTTATAATAAATAATGTTTTATATGGTGTTGGCAATTTACTGAATGGACTTTACATATTTGACTTGCATGAAAAATATACTTCAAATTGAACAAACTAAGAAAAGAAAAAGAGATGATGTTAATTATACCTTTATGTGGCACTATAGACTCGGTTATATCAATGAAACAAGATTAACCAAGTTGTATAAAGATGGGCTTTTAGAGCTATCTGATTCGAATCATATCTAACTTGTGAATCTTGTCTTATGGGTAAGATGACTAAATCTCCTTTTAGTGAAAAAGGAGATAGAGTTACAGAGTTATTAGCGTTGGTACAAACAGACGTATGTGGACCTATGACAATGAATGCACAAGGAGGTTATTCTTATTTTATTACTTTCACTGATGATTATTCTAGATTTGGATATGTGTATTTGATGAAATATAAATCTGAATCGTTTGAAAAGTAAGAATTCAGAAGTGAAGTAGAGAAGCAAACTGGAAAGAGTATTAAGATTCTTCGATCGAATCGAAGAGGGGAATACTTGACCAATGAGTTTCTCAACCGTCTCAAAGAAAATGGTATAATCTCACAATGGACTCCACCAGGAACGCCACAGTTGAATGATGTATCTGAAAGGAGAAATTGAACATTGTTTGGACATGGTTCGTTCCATTGATGAGTTTTACCGATCTTCCAGTTTCTTTCTGGGGATATGCCCTCGAATCGGTTGCATACCTACTTAACAATGGTACCTACCAAATCCGTCCTAAAGACTCCATATGAGTTATGGACAGGGAGGAAACCTAGTCTTAAACATGTTAAGACTTGGGGTTGTCCAGCTTATGTCAAAAAGTTTGGGAATGATAAGTTGCGAACTAGATCCGACAAGTGTAGATTTGTGGGATACCCTAAAGAAACATTAGGGTATTATTTCTATCATCCTACTGATCAAAAAGTGTTTGTTGCAAAACATGCTACCTTCTTGGAAAATGAGTTTATCCTTGGAGGGGTCAGTGGGAGTAAGATATATCTTGAAGAAATTTAAGAACCACAAAATATAACGGATCAAAGTCAGGTACCTGGCCAAGTAGAAGAACCTACTGTACCATAACCTATTCGTAATTCTAGGAGAGTACCAAAGATACCTGATATGTATGGATTCATCATAGAGGATGATGATGAGGGGTACGCATCATAGAAGATGATGATCCAGTAACTTACGAAGAGGCTATGAGTAGTAAAGACTCAGAGAAATGGCTAGAAGCCATGAAATCCGAGATGAACTCCATGTATGAAAACCAAGTATGGTCTTTGGTTTCATCACTTGAGGGCATTAAACCAATTGGGTGCAAATGGGTCTTTAAGAGAAAGACTGGAGCAGATGGCAAGGTAGAGACCTATAAGGCCCGACTGGTCGCAAAAAGTTTCAAACAAAGACAAGGTATTGACTATGATGAAACTTTCTCACTAGTAGCTATGCTCAAGTCAATTCGGATTTTGCTTGCAATTGCAGCTTATTATGACTACGAGATCTGACAAATGGACGTGAAAACAACCTTCCTCAATGGAAAACTTGAGGAGGATGTATATACAACCAGAGGGTTTTGTTTCAACGGTTGGAACAAATCAAGTTTGTAAGCTACAACGATCCATTTATGGATTGAAGCAAGCTTCTCGAAGGTGGAATATCCGTTTTGATGAGGACAATCAAAAAAGCTTTATTTTATCAAAAATGAGGATGAGCCTTGTGTGTACAAGAAGGTTAGTGAGGAGCTGCTATATCATTCCTTAGTACTATATGTTGATGATATATTACTGATCGAGAATGATATTCCTATGCTACAATCGATCAAAATTTGATTATCTAAAACACTTCTCCATGAAGGACTTGGGGAGAAACATCCTATATTTTGGGGATAAAGATTTATACAGATAGATCTAAAAGGATGCTAGGCTTGTCCCAAGGAACGCACATGTAACTCGATGCTAAAAGAAGTTTAGCATAGAAGATTCCAAAAGAGGTCTCATGCCGATGAGACCATGGAAAATATCTCTCCAAGAAACAGGCCCCAAAGACAACTGAGCGGAGAGAGATCGTATTGAGTAAGATTCCTTATGCTTCAGCAATAGGATCTATCATGTACGGTTTATGGTTTTAATATGTACTAGATCCGGATGTGTGTCCGCTCATTTGCACTTAGTTGTAATACAAGCAGATATCAGTAGAAATCCCTGGAGAAGGGAACACTAGAATGCATGTGACAAAATATTCCTAAAGTACGTTAAGAAGATACTAAGGATGTATTTTCTTGTCTACGGTTGGGTCTGAATTGAAAACTAGAGGGACTAATACAGACTCCAAGTTTTCAAATGGACCAAGATGAACAGTAAATCCGTTTTCAAGTTATGTTGTTTAACCTTAAAACGGTTGGCGCAGGGAGTGGAGTTTGGAAAAGTTCCCAAGCAGCAAATAGTTTGCTGATTCACTGACTGAAAGGGCGGAGTACAATTAAGCTACAAGTGAATCTGCAAATGGAAGCTGTTTAGATGAAGAATGAGAAGTTCATTACAGAAACTTGGAGTTGTTTCCTAGCATTCAAGGGACCAGTGCCTTTATTCTTGTGAACAACATTTGGTAGCTGTTGCGCAATGCTAAGGAAACCCAGGTCTCATCAGAAAATCATAAACATGTGTTTGTGCGCGATTTTTATGTTGAATTTAGAGGAGATCATTGAAAGAGGAGACATCACCCTAGAGTGTGTGGACTCTCAAGACAACATTGCAGATCCATTTACTAAAGCTTTAACCCTAATAACAGTTTTGATTGTTCACTAAGAGAATATGGGTATTAGGATACCATGGCGATTGGACTTTAGTGCAATGTGAGAGATATGAATAGTAGTATTACACACAAGGCCAATCATATTTGATATGATAAAGCAGATGGCACTTAGTAATCTTAATCGTTTTTATTAATAAAAAGAAATTATTTATTAAAGACATTTGTAATATTATCAATTATTTCCATGGTTGTTGGTTATATTAAATGTGATTAAACCCTTAGTTTAAACAATGTTTTTTAGAATCAGATATAATAATGATCATGTTAATGAGAGTCTATATTCTTAGATAGCTTAAAACTAAAATAGTTTTCCTAAGTCGATGGATTACTAAAAAAGGGGGATTAAGTAAATCCGGAATTTTGGGATAGATTAGTACATACTTTGCTTGCTATTAGGAAGAGAATGATTGATCTCATAATCATTTTAATGTTTAGACACTAAAAGGCAAAGTATGTAAGTGCTTATTAGAGAATAAGTTCACTGAACGTGGCTACGCATAAAGGTAATACCTTAATGCCCCCCCCCAGTTTTTACTCGCCTGGTCAATAGGAATTCCTCTAGTGATACGTAGTACGAAGTGAACTTTCCTTGGACTTGAGATTATCATATGTATCTTGTGCCATGATGAATTATGCTTTGACATTATTCCTTAATACCTTTAAGGTGATGACATAGGGTATGCTTTAGAATTATAATAAGGTTATACATGGAGATAGTGTGAATATTCGCAATAGAGAAATCTATCGCCTTCTAGTAATAAGGATGAGAATGTCCTAATGATGATTTTCGACTATAAATGACAATTCAATAGTCCCTTGGCCAAGGCAGAAATGAAATTAGAAAGTTGTTTTCTAATATTTGGCATTATTTAAAATTGTGCATTTTGTGAATCGAAATACATATAATAAAATAAAATAAGGACTTGACAGTAATTCCATGTCTTATATTTAATTGGAACATTGTATGGTTTAAGAAGGATTGGAATTATACCGGTAACAATTCACTGAAAGGTTCTTTTGTGATTAATTGTTGAAATCTACTATTATCTGGAAAGTCGTTGATCAGAGTGCTAAAAGGGGGGCTTACCCTTTATTGTAGAGATAAATATTATTTATTTAAATAAATTAAATAGATTTAATTTATTTAATTAAATATAGCATTAGAATTGTTTCTAATAAAAAAAATATGTTATTTTATTCACAACCGGTTTTAATATGGAGAAGCCATAAAGGGTCACACCACAAAAGAAAAATATTTATTTAAGAAGTAACATGGACATAATCGTAATAAATAAGTTAAGTTCATTTTAATTTAAACTATGTTGAATAGAATAAATTAAATAACTTAATTAATTTATTATTTAGTATTTTGGAATATACTAATATATAAGATTAATAAAGTGGAGCCTTATTATTAATTATTTACTATATACTATTTATTTAATTTCTAAATGGGTTGCGCTGAATTAATTAAATAGTAGTATATTCTCATATTAGATCCTAATTAGATTACGGAAATATAATTAATAAAATCCCTAAACCTAATAGTTTAGGAGGGTTGCCTACATCCATAAATAAGAGAATTCTTATTATGATTTAGGGTTACACACTCTTCCTTAAGAATTGGGGAGAATACTCATATTTCTATAGAGATAGAAACTAGGGTTTTCCATCACCCATTCTTCTTGAGTAACGTTATTTAATTCTTTGGTGGATCACCTCTAGAGGCCAAACACTTGGGTGAACTTGCGTTGATCAAAAGGATAGGAATTCTTCGTGAAGAATTTTTGG